>SMSO01000025.1:3994601-4007093 GCA_004764695.1 Schizochytrium sp. TIO01 | reverse complement strand
ACCTAACCTAACCTAACCCTAACCTAACCTAACCTAACCTAACCTAACCTAACCTAACCTAACCTAACCTAACCTAACCTAACCTAACCTAACCTAACCTAACCTAACCTAACCTAACCTAACCTAACCTAACCTAACCTAACCTAACCTAACCTAACCTAACCTAACCTAACCTAACCTAACCTAACCTAACCTAACCTAACCTAACCTAACCTAACCTAACCTAACCTAACCTAACCTAACCTAACCTAACCTAACCTAACCTAACCTAACCTAACCTAACCTAACCTAACCTAACCTTACCTAACCTAACCTTACCTAACCTAACCTTACCTAACCTAACCTTACCTAACCTAACCTTACCTAACCTTACCTAACCTTACCTAACCTTACCTAACCTTACCTAATGATTGTTTATTATGGTTTGAGTATAAAAAGATTTTTATGAAAATTAAAAAATATTTTCTCTTAAAAATAAAAAGTTTTTATGCGCCTGCTGGCATTCGTGGATATGGGAGACTTCAATAAGAACATTTTATAATTTGATGGAAGTACTTATGTCTAATTTGTAAAACTATTCTCTCACCATAATTCAACGTTGATCGTCGATGAGTTGTGAAGAGTTCTAGTGGTGCTTGTAGAAAAGTACTAACTATTTGATTGATAGAGTGATGACACTACAAAGTTTCCCTTTTCTGGTTATGAGTAATATGAGAAACTAAGAAATAACTTTCAAAAGTTAATTAAAACAAAACCATAATTTTTGTTTTCTGAACCAGCACATCTACCCTGTTGTAAATTTAAACAGCTTTTCAATGGTACCCCGCAATGATTGAAACATGGCTTCATTGTTGAGAAAATGCATCTTGTACTAATCAATTTATTCTTTATCCTGCTCACAAATAGAGTGACAACTTGAAGCTTTTTTTCTCAAGCTTGCAAGAAGAGTTTTTTCTCATAAATCAAATACACGCATCTTAACAATTCATAAGCTATCGAATGGTGCTTGTAGTAAAGCTGTGTCTATTCTATTGATAAAGTTAGAACACTACTAAACTTGGTTACTTCCCCCTATTAATAATATGAGAGACCAAAATTAAACTTTCAAAGGTCAGTAAAACTATATATTAAAAGTATTTTCTCTGAGAAAACACATCTACCCTGTTGTAAATCCAAGCAGCTTTCCAATGGTACCACTCGATGATTAATATATTATCTCATTGTTGGGATATTGAATCTTATTCTATTCAATTTACCCTTTATCCTGCTAATAAATAGAGGAACAACTTGGAGTTTCTTTTCTCAAGCTTGCAAAAATATTTTCAATCATAAATCAGACGCGGTTATCTCACAAATTCATGATTTATCGAATGGTGCTTGTAGCAAAGTTCGGTCTGTTTTAGTAATAGAGTTATAACACTACTAAACTCGGTTTCTCCCCCTATTAATAATATGAGAGACTAAAGAATAACTTTCAAAGGTTAGTAAAACTATATTTTAAAAGTACTTTTTCTGAGAAAACGCATCTAACCTGTTGGAGATCTTAACAGCTTTCCAACGGTATCACTCCATGATTAATATCTTTCCCCATTGTTGAGAAAATGAACCTTATAGTAGCAAATGTTTTCTTATCCTGCCATTAAACAAAATAACAACTTGGAGCTTTTTTACTCGAGCTTGCAAGCAAATTTTTTCTCATAAATCAAATACACAGATCTTAACAATTCATACGCTATCGAGTGGGGCTTGTGGCAAAGCTCTGTCTATTCTATTAATAGAGCTAGAACACTACTAAACTCGGTTTCTCTCCCTATAAATAATATGAGAAACAAAAAAATATCTTTCAAAAGACAATAAAACATAATCATAATTTTATTTTTTCTGAACCAACACATCTCCCCTGTCGTAAATTGAATCTGCTTTCCATCGGTACCACTCCATCATTAATATCTTTCCCCGTTGTTGAGAAAATGATTTTATACTAGCCGTTTAATTCTCTATCCTGCTCACAAATAGAGTAGCAACTTGGAGCTTCTTTTCTGAAGCTTGCAAGAACATGTTTTCTCATAAATCAAATGCACGTATCTCATTAAAATGTGAACTGTTGAGTGCTGTTTATAGAAAAGTTCTGGCTTTTCTTTTCATAGAGCTAGAACACTACTAAACTCAGTTATTTCTCCTTATTAATAATATGAGAAACCAAAAATAAACTTTCAAAGGTCAGTAAAACAATATGTTAAAAGTATTTTTTCTGAGAAAACACATTCAACCTGTTGTAAATTCAACCAGCTTTCCAACGGTACCACTCCATGATTAATATATTTCCCCGTTGTTGAGAAAATGGATCTTATACTAACCATTTAATTCTCTGTCCTGCTCACAAACAGAATGATAACTTGGAGCTTCTTTTCTCAAGCTTGACAGGGTCTCTTTTCTCAAAACTCAAATGCGGGCATCTCAACAATTCATGTTCTAACAAGGGATGCCTCTTGCAAAGTCCTTTCTATTCTATTCATAGAGTTAGAACACTACTAAACTCAGTTCTTTCTCCCTATTAATGATATGGGCGACTAAGAAATAACTTTCAAAGGTCAGTAAAACTATATGTTAAAAGTATTTTTTCTGAGAAAACACATTCAACCTGTTGTAAATTCAACCAGCTTTCCAACGGTACCACTCCATGATTAATATATTTCCCCGTTGTTGAGAAAATAGATCTTATACTAACCATTTAATTCTCTGTCCTGCTCACAAGCAGAATGATAACTTGGAGCTTCTTTTCTCAAGCTTACAAAAATATGTTTATTCGTAAATCAGACGCGGTCATCTCAAAAATTTATGAGCTATCGAATGGTACTTGTAGCAAAGTTCTGCCTGTTTTAGTTATAGAGTTATAACACTACTAAACTCGATTTCTCCCCCTATTAATAATATGAGAAACAAAGAAATATCTTTCAAAATTCAATAAAACATAATCATAATTTTATTTTTTTCTGAACCAACACATTCATCCTGTTGTAAATTGCAACAGCTTTCCAACAGTACCACTCCATGATTAATATATTGCTTCATTATTGAGAAAATGAATCTTATACTAATCATTTTATTCTTTATCCTGCCAACAAATAGAGTAACAACTTAGAGCTTCTTTTCTCAAATTTGAAAAAAGATTTTCTCTCATGAATCAAATGCGGCCATCTCAACAATTCATGGGCTATCGAATGATTCTTCTAGAAAAGTTCTGCTTACTCTACTCATAGAGTTAAAACACTACTAAACTCGGTTCCTTCCCCCTATTAATAATATGAGAGACAAGAAATAAACTTTCAAAGGTCAGTAAAACTATATGTTTAAAGTATTTTTTCGGAGAAATCACATCTACCCTGTTGTAATTTCAAGCAGCTTTCCAATGGTACCACTCCATAATTTATATATTTCCCCGTTGTTGAGAAAATGCATCTTATACTAATCACTTATTTATTTCTTTTGTTATCAAATAGAGTGACAACTTAGAGCTTCTTTTCTCAAGCTTGCAAGAAGCTTTTCTCTCATAAATCAAATGCACTCATCTCAACAATTTATGTGCTATCGAACGATGCTTCTAGAAAAGTTCTGCTTACTCTACTCATAGAGTTAAAGCACTACTAAACTCGGTTCCCTCCCCCTATTTATAATATAAGAGACCAAAAATAACCTTTCAAAGGTCAGTAGAAACACATTTTAAGAATATTTCAGCTAAGCAAACACCTCAACCCCGTTGTAAATTGCCCCAGCTTTCCAACGGTACCCCTCCATGATTAATATTTTTCCCCGGTGTTGAGAAAATGCATCTTATACTAATCACTTATTTATTTCTTTTGTTATCAAACAGAGTGACAACTTGGGGCTTTTTTTCTCCAGCTTGCAAGAACATTTGTTCTCATAAATCAAATCCACTCATCTTAACACTTCATAAACTATCGAATGATGTTTGTAGAAAAGTACAATCGATTGTATTTATAGAGATACAACACTACTAAACCCAGTTCCTTCCCCCTATCAATAATATGAGAGACAAAAAAATAACTTTTAAAGGTCAGTAAAATGCATGTTAAAAGTATTTTTTCTGAGAAAACACATTCCATCTGTTGTAAATTCAACCAGCTTTCCAATGGTACACTTCAATAATTAATATATTATCCCGTTGTTAAGAAAATGAATCTTATACTAACCATTTAATTCTCTGTCCTGCTCACAAACAGAATGATAACTTGGAGCTTCTTTTCTCAAGCTTGACAGGGTCTTCTTTCTCACAAATCAAATTCGGGCATCTCAGCAATTCATGTTCTATCAAGAGGTGCCTATAGCAAAGTCCTTTCTATTCTATTCATAGAGTTAGAGCACTACTAAACTCAGTTCTTTCTCCCTATTAATGATATTGGTGACTAAGAAATAAGTTTCAAAGGTCAGTAAAAATAAATTAAAAAATATTTCGCCTGAGAAAACACATCTACCCTGTTGTAAATCTTAACAGCTTTCCAACGGTACCACCTGATGAGTAATATCTTTTCCCGTTGTTGAGAAAATGAACCTTATACTAATCATTTTTCTGCTCACAAATAGAGTGCCAACTTAGAGCTTCTTTTCTCAGGCTTGCAAGAAGAGTTTCTCTCATAAATCAAATCCACCCACTTTAACTATTATTCAGCTATCCGACGATGCTTCTAGCAAAGTTCTATCTATTATATGCATAAAGTTACAACACTACTAAACTCGTTTCCCTCCCCCTATTAATAATATGAGAGATCAAGAAATAACTTTCAAAGGTCAATAAAAACACATGTTAAAGTATTGCTTTTCTGAAAAAACACATTTACCCTGTTGCAAATTGAAGCAGCTTTCTGGTAATACTTGTCAAATATTAATATCTTTAGTTGTTATTGACATATTGTCCCTTGTGAGGATCCATCAACTGCTTGTTTAAATAAAGTGATAACTAGGAGCTTCTTTTCGCAAGCTTGAAAACATATTTTTTCGCAACGATTATGACTATCCTGTGGTAAAACCGACGCAGGTCCCGTCAGTGCTTGTCAAAAAGATCTAGCTGTTTTATACAGAAAGTTACAACAGTACTAAGTTTAGTTCTTTTCTCTTATTAATAATATAGAAGAGTAACATTTTCTTTTAAAAGTTTGAAAAATACTTTCAAAGATTTGTTTTTTCTCGCTCCTGCCATCATCCATATTCTGTATTGCTTGCGCTTTCTACTGGTCCAAATCTTTAAATGATCAATAAAGTAGTTGTGGAGATAATGGGGTTTTGAAGAAGTGGGAGGCTGCTGCCAAACACCTGGAAGGGTATTTTCTCATAATTTTAGAACGATTTCCTCTTGAGAACTTCACTAGTATAGCTCTCCATAAATTTGCTGATCTAATGGTGCAAAAATAACATGTGTCTTTCAAGTAGTTGTCGAGAAAATATGTCTTTCTTTCTTTCTTTCGATAATCCATCAGTTGCCTGATAAAGTGATTACTTGGAGCTTCTTTCTGCAAGCTTGAAAACATATTTTTTCGCAACGATTATTGTTGGGAGCTATTATCTATATAAGGTACAGCGAAGCAACAATATTCGGCTTAGTGCTAAGACCACCTTTTGGTTAAAATAATTAAAAGGTCTCTTACGTCTTGAGTTCGATTCCCGTCTCTTCTGTTTTTCTTTCCCTTTTCCCTCTACTGTGGGAAACGCTTACCCGTGTTCCCACCTAATATAAGACCTGCATATAAGAACCGAGCAACAGTCCTCGCGACAGGTTATGGGCCCAAAGTGCTTGCACTCTGGGGTAGAGCAGTGAAAAGCTTAGTCGTACCCCCCTCACAGTCAGGGGTGCCCGCCAGCTGGACATTCACAGTCATAGCTCCAGTGGTACGTACTAATAAACTTCAACTTTCACAGAAAGAACAAATCGTTTCTCACGTCCGTAAGGGGTGTATTGTTGGGAGCTATTATCTATATAAGGTACAGCGAAGCAACAATATTCGGCTTAGTGCTAAGACCACCTTTTGGTTAAAATAATTAAAAGGTCTCTTACGTCTTGAGTTCGATTCCCGTCTCTTCTGTTTTTCTTTCCCT
Organism: Schizochytrium sp. TIO01; assembly: GCA_004764695.1. Classification (NCBI taxonomy): domain Eukaryota; class Bigyra; order Thraustochytrida; family Thraustochytriidae; genus Schizochytrium; species Schizochytrium sp. TIO01. The sequence goes on along the minus strand of SMSO01000025.1, from coordinate 4,000,985 downwards.
TTTCCCTCTACTGTGGGAAACGCTTACCCGTGTTCCCACCTAATATAAGACCTGCATATAAGAACCGAGCAACAGTCCTCGCGACAACGATTATAACTATCATGTGGTAAAACCGACGCAGGTCCCGTCAGTGCTTGTCAAAAAGATCTAGCTATTTTATCCAGAAAGTTACAACAGTACTAAGTTTAGCTCTTTTCTCTTATTAATATTATGGAAGAGTAACATTTTCTTTTAAAAGTTCGAAAATACTTTCAAAGATTTGTTTTTTCTCACTCCTGCCATCCTCCATATTCTGTATTTCTTGCACTATCTACTGATCCAAATCTTTAAATGATCAATAAAGTAGTTGTGGAGATAAGGGGGTTTTGAAGAAGTGGGAGGCTACTGCCAAATACCTGGAAGGGCATTTTCTCATAAATTTAGAATGCTTTCCTCTTGAGAACTTCAATAGTACAGCTCTCCATAAAATTACTGATCTAATGGTGCAAAAATAACATGTGTCTCTCAAGTATTTGTCGAGAAAATATGTCTTTCTTTATTTATTCTGAGTTAAATTAAAAAGAAAATTAAAAGATGGCAACTACGTAGGGGTCAAACTCGATGTTGCCTACCGTATTTTTGAATTCTGACACACCAATTCTATGCAAAATTAAATTTCTGATCTAATGATATCATTTTTATGGATCTCACTTCTCTTGGTGTTGACAAAATACCCCTTTATGCAAAGTAATAGTATATTGAGAAAGACAGAGCGAGTTGAAAGAAGCGTTATAAGGATGATGTAGGGGTCTTCTGAGTTATTAATAAAATGTTTTTTAACTTTTGTGCTGTCACAATGTTCATACTTTCCGAACCCTAGTTCGTAGTCCGAAAACGAAAAACATTGATCAACTCCTCATCGAGAAAAGACCCCCCTAAATAGTATTTATTCTAACTTTCTTTTTTAAATTAAAAACCTTCAGTTCGATTTAAAAGAAAATTAAAAGATGGCAACTACGTAGGGGTCAAACTCGATGTTGCCGAGAGTATTTTTCAATTCTGACACACCAATTCTATGCAAAATTAAATTTCCGATCTAATGACACCACTTTTATGGATCTCACTCTTCTTGGTGTTGATAAAATACCCCTTTGTTCAAAGTAATAGTATATTGAGAAAGACAGAGCGAGTTGAAAGAAGCATTATAAGGATGATGTAGGGGTCTTCTGAGCCATTAATAAAATATTTTTTAACTTTTGTGCTGTCACCATGTTCATTCATGCCGAATCCTAGCTCGTAGTTCAAAAACGAAAAACATCGATCAACACCTCATCGAGAAAAGACCCCCTAAATAGTATTTTTTTCTTACTTTCTTTTTAAAATTAAAAACCTTCAGTGAGATTTAAAAGAAAATTAAAAGATGGCAACTACGTAGGGGTCAAACTCGATGTTGCCAACCGTGTTTTTCAATTCTCGCACACCTTTTCTATGCCAAATTAAATTTTCTACCCAATGATACCACTTTCATAAATCTCCCTTTGTTTGGTGTTGATAAAATACGCCTCTGTTCAAAGTAATAGTATATTGAGAAAGAAAGACCGAGTTGAAAGAAACGTCTTAACTATACTGTAAGGGTCTTCTGAGCCATTAATAAAATATTTTTTAACTTTTGTGCTGTAAGAATGTTCATACTTTCCGAACCCTAGCTCGTAGTCCGAAAACGAAAAACATCGATATTGTTGGGAGCTATTATCTATATAAGGTACAGCGAAGCAACAATATTCGGCTTAGTGCTAAGACCACCTTTTGGTTAAAATAATTAAAAGGTTTCTTACGTCTTGAGTTCGATTCCCATCTCTTCTGTTTTTCTTTCCCTTTTCCCTCTACTGTGGGAAACGCTTACCCGTGTTCCCACCTAATATAAGACCTCCATATAAGAACCGAGCAACAGTCCTCGCGACAATCGATCAACTCCTCATCGAGAAAAGACCCCCTCAATAGTATTTTTTCTTACTTTCTTTTAAAAATTAAAAACCTTCAGTTAGATTTAAAAGAAAATTAAAAGATGGCAACTACGCAGGGGTCAAACTCGATGTTGCCGAGAGTATTTTTCAATTCCGGCACACCTCTTCAATGCAAAATAACATTTCCAATCTAATGACACCACTTTTATGGATCTCACTCTTCTTGGTGTTGATAAAATACCCCTTTGTTCAAAGTAATAGTATATTGAGAAAGACAGAGCGAGTTGAAAGAAACGTCTTAACTATACTGTAGGGGTCTTCTGAGCCATTAATAAAATATTTTTTAACTTTTGTGCTGTCACAAAGTTCATACTTGCCGAATCCTAGCTCGTAGCTCAAAAACGAAAAACATCGATTAACTCCTCATCGAGAAAAGACCCCCTCAATAGTATTTTTTCTTACTTTCTTTTTAAAATTAAAAACCTTCACTTAGATTTAAAAGAAAATTAAAAGATGGCAACTACGTAGGGGTCAAACTCGATGTTGCCGAGAGTATTTTTCAATTCCGGCACACCTCTTCAATGCAAAATAACATTTCCAATCTAATGACACCACTTTTGTGGATCTCACTCTTCTTGGTGTTGATTAAATACCCCTTTGTTCAAAGTAATAATATATTGAGAAAGACAGAGCGAGTTAAAAGAAACGCATTAACTATGATGTAGGGGTCTTCTGAGCTATCAATCAAAATATTTTTTACCTTTTGGGCTGCTACAATGCTCATACGTACTGACGCCTAACTCGTAGTCCAAAAACGAAAATCATCGATCAACTCCTTGTCGAGAAAATACCCCCTCAATAGCATTTTTTTTACTTTCTTTTATTAATTAAAAACCTTTTAAACAATTCTTTAAATTTAAAGAAAGCATAAAAATACTTTAAATAACCTAACGACGGTTCTCTTTTTAAAACGTACTATTATTTCCTCTATCCATCAACTAGTACCCCCCGTTCCCCATACTACTTAAATTAAAACTTTTAACATATTCGCTTAATGTTTTGTCTATACGAGCCTCTAGTAATATTTTTTTAATAAAATATTTAAAAAGAAAAACATTTTTTTTCCTCCACCAAACTCTGCAATTTTCCTTATCTACTCATTCTTTTTCGTTAACAAATAAATTTTCTTTCTTTTTTTTTCTCCACCTTCCTATACTTTCTACTAACCTCTTCTTACTCAGTGTTTCCCCCTTGAAAGTTTCCCTCTAACTTTTCCAGCTTATGGTTTACCCCATGTAAAACATAAAAATAATTTTGTTAAACAATATTTAAAGGAAAAAGGCTTTAATAACCTTATTGTTTGCCATACTTCTGCACAACTACTTGCCTAAGTTTTACTTGCTCCAGCAAGCTAACCCAAAACAACTTTTCCAAGCTTTGTCTACCTATCGCCGGGGGTCGCTCAAAGAAACTACTTGAAAAACAAATCCTTTGACAAATAAAAAAGGGAGCTCCACCAGTCTCTCACCTACTCTGTATAGAATATAGCAAGAACTAATGAAACTACCTTTCTACTTCACCATTGCGTTTCTTTATCCAAATTCAAACCCTCCTAACCACCTTCCCAATAATACACTATCCAACTCCAAGGCCCCACCTTTCCATAACAAACTCTATCCAACACCCTATCAACTTAGTTCTCATTTCAAACTAGCCTATTGTTTCCTCTACCCACCCACTAACTTTCCTCGTTCCCTGCCCTTGTATAATATCCAAGAAGAACTTCATTCCAAAAATATCTCAAATCACACCTCCTCACCGGGAGTCACCAACAATAAAAATAATAGAAAAAAGAAAGAAAAATATACCTGTTTTAGGCATAACAGATCAACGGAACGAAGGCCAAACCTCAGCAGATCGTAGGGCAAGGCCTACTCTCATGCTTACAGTACCCCGTCCAAGCTAAGTCGTCTACAAAGGATCTCTTGCTTGATTCGTTGAAATTGTGATGAGAGAAAGCGCTGATTTTGACAGCACTGGTTTCAATCGGTTTACAAAAAATGTATAGATACTCGTAGTAACTAATCAAGCATGTAATATCATCGCCTTCAGCATCGTTTCGGACTTAGAGGCGTTCAGCCCTGAACGAACGCATGATAGCTTTGCGGCATTGACTTTTCAGACAACCGCGTTACCAATGATGCGGTCCAAAGGTTCCTCTCGTACTAACCTGAACTACTGGTACGACAACAACTTCATCAGTAGGGTAAAACTAACCTGTCTCACGACGGTCTAAACCCAGCTCACGTTCCCTTTTAACGGGTGAACAATCCGACCATTGCGCCCTTCTGCAAGCGCAGGATAGGAAGAGCCGACATCGAAGGATCAAAAAGCAACGTCGCTATGAACGCTTGGCTGCCACAAGCCAGTTATCCCTGTGGTAACTTTTCTGACACCTCTAGCTTGAAATTCTAAAACACTAAAGGATCGATAGGCCATGCTTTCACAGTTTGTATTCACACTGAAAATCAAAATCAAGAGAGCTTTTACCCTTTTGCGCTAAGTGAGATTTCTGTTCTCACGGAGCTCTCCTTAGGACACCTGTGTTCTCTTCTAACAGATGTGCCGCCCCAGCCAAACTCCCCACCTGACAATTTCTATCGCGGTGATTGTTCAACGAACTTATGTACCAGAACTTGAAAGTTTTATCAACATTCAAGTCACACTGTGACGATATAAGTAAAACGTCGATGTGAGTGGCGGTATTTCAAGGTTGCTACAAGTAGCTCCCGCCTATTCTACACCTCACATGACATTTCACAATGTCAGACTAGAGTCAAGCTCAACAGGGTCTTCTTTCCCCGCTGATTCTTCCAAGCCCGTTCCCTTGGCTGTGGTTTCGCTAGATAGTAAATAGGGACAGTGGGAATCTCGTTAATCCATTCATGCGCGTCACTAGTTAGATGACGAGGCATTTGGCTACCTTAAGAGAGTCATAGTTACTCCCGCCGTTTACCCGCGCTTTTTTGAATTACTTCACGATGACATTCAGAGCACTGGGCAGAAATCACATTGCGTCAACATCGTTTCCGACCATCGCAATGCTTTGTTTTAATTAAACAGTCGGATTCCCCTTGATCGCTCCAGTTCTGAGTCGGTGTTTAAGCGTTGCCTGGTGAGTGGTTGGAATAAGTAAGACGGGTCAGCCCGACCACGCATCAATTGCTCAACACATGTAGGCCGTCCCACACAAACACACCCCAACCGCCAAACAACCACACCCTCAGAGCCAATTCTTATCCCAAAGTTACGAATCTATTTTGCCGACTTCCCTTATCTACATTCTTCTATTGACTAGAGACTTTTCATCTTGGAGACCTGTTGCGGTTATCAGTACGGCCAGAGGCAAAATGATGCCGCCCTTTGGATTTTCACGGGCCGTCGAACATGCACCGGACAACCCCAAAACTGGGCTGCTCTGCTTCTTCAATCGCCCCCTCGCTCCGCAAAGGACTTCCGGGGTGATTAATTAAAGAAAGAATTAAAAAGAAAAGAGAACTCTTCCCGGGATGCTCGCCAACGTCTCCAAACAGCGCTAGCGTTACCGCATTGAACACTAACCTCTGGTTTGCGAATATTAACGCAATTCCCTTTCGCACGCGGATTGACTTTTATAAATAAAAACAATCATCCATTCCACCATCTCAGGCCATGCTTAGGACCGACTCACTCGCGTCCAATTGCTGTTCACGCGAAACCTTTCCCCACTTCAGTCTACAAGGATCTCTCTTGTATACTTGCTACTACCACCAAGATCTGCACTAGAGGCCGTTCCACGCAGGTTCACACCAAACGCTTCAACACATAACCTCCACGCCCTCCTACTCATCCTGATCAATATTAACCAAGATGGCACAGTATAAGTAGATCGCTGAAGCGCCATCCATTTTCAGGGCTAATCCATTCGGCAGGTGAGTTGTTACACACTCCTTAGCGGGTTCCGACTTCCATGGCCACCGTCCTGCTGTCTAGATGAACCAACACCTTTTGTGGGATCTCATGAGCGAACATTCTGGCACTTTAACTGTGCGTTCGGATCATCCCGCATCGCCAGCTCTGCTTACCAGAGATGGCCCACTAATAACTCAGATTCAATCACGCAGTTCACTCAAGCAACCGCATGTTCTCACCCATTTAAAGTTTGAGAATAGGTCGAGGACATTTCGTCCCCAATGCCTCTAATCATTCGCTTTACCTGATGAAACTCTACACGAGTTATAGCTATCCTAAGGGAAATTTCGGAGGGAACCAGCTACTAGATGGTTCGATTAGTCTTTCGCCCCTATACTCAGTTTTCACGATCGATTTGCACGTCAGAACCGTTTGCAGGCTTCCATCAGAGTTTCCCCTGACTTTACCCTATCCAAGCATAGTTCACCAT